>JAPFRW010000236.1:0-38649 GCA_030778065.1 Akanthomyces uredinophilus
CCATCACACAGGTTCTCCTCTCGGCGCTGTCCACCGGCATGGGCCTCACGGGCGCCAACCGCTTCGAGCACTCGCACCGCAACGAGAAGCCCTCGACCACTACAGTTCGTCTTCCTCCGCCCTCCTCCCCCGTCCCTCCTCCCCTTCATCTGCACAGCCCGGCTCACACCCCCCCTCTCCACAGCTCTCCATGATGCACTACCTCCCGACCGAGCTCGCCGGCGAGAACCGCATCGGCCACCAGAAGCACACCGACATCAGCACGCTCACGCTCCTCTTCAGCGAGCAGTGGGGTCTGCAGGTGCGCCCGCCCGGCACCTGCGGCGCGCGCGAGATGGGCTTCGTCGCGCCCAAGCCCGGCTGCGCGTTTGTGCACGTCGGCGACTCGCTGCGCTTCGCCAGCGGCATGCAGTTCCAGAGCTGCATCCACCGCGTCGTGCCGTTTGACCCCGCCGAGCACCGCTACTCGATTGCCTACTTCCTCCGCGCCGAGGACGACACCATGTTCATCGACTCCGAGGGCCGCGCCATCACCGCCGGCCAGTGGCACGACGAAAAGTTCAAGGCCTTTACCGACCCCGAGCAATGGCAGGCCATGGCCCCCAAGTCCATGATCCTCGGCGGCATGAAGGAGGATGGCGAGGACGCGCCCCTCCCCGGCCTGGCCAAGGCCGACCCTGCGCAGGCTGCCGTGCCCGTCAAGGCTTGAATACATATATAAACACGCATATGTAAATTAGCTCTGTTTTAAGTTGTTCAATGGGTGTATTCGGCCCTAGATAATCCAAGTTGTCAAGTATCCTGTCTTGGTCTGCAGTGACATGCGTACTGGTACAACAAGAGGCCCGTCTCGGCCAAGCCTGCCAAGGTCTCACTGCCACACTGTCCCACGCATGGCCCTCAAAACAATCGCAGGGCTCTCCGAACAATTCAAGCAAATATCTTCAGATCTAGGGTCTGCTTCTCGCCGAGCCAAATCGCACGCTCCGTGTGGTCGCGCCTCTCCGAAGACACCAGAGTCTCTCCCTCTTCCGGCACCGTGTTTGGGTGCACCAGCACCGACAGCGGCCCGCGCCAGACGGCGAGCCAAGGAATGAATGCGCCAAATTGCGCTGGCGTAAAGACGCTCACCTCAAACATGGCGGTGGGATGGGGACCAATCGGTCGATCCCAGAGCTTGTAAATCCGCAGCTCAGAGACTTTTGCTAGTCAGCCATCCAACCTCGACATTTTTACTCCCGGTACTTTGCCCCCCCGAGGCTGCACTTACACTCGCGGCGGATACGCTCGTAGAGCTCCGTAGCGTACCGTGTCTGATCTTGGCTCGTCTGGTCATAGTACACGTGGACGTCACTTTGCACCCATCACGTTAGCTCCTCCATTAATTAACAAAGTCGCCACTCTTGCCATTGTCCCTAGGCTACGCACAATGCTCCACGCTTCTCCGTGTCATACGCCTTGATAAACTGCTGGTAGGATTCGCTAGGCGTACCCGCGGGCGGGTTGACCAGGCTCTTGCCGTCGGCGGCCTTGTCTGTCGGCAGCGGAGTGTCTCGGCTAACCCCGGCGAGAGGGGACGGAAATTTTTGTCCCGGCATGTCTTTATTACTTTCTTTCGCAGCTGCTCGATTCGGAGCGAAATGGCAAGGAGAGGGGGGCGGGCGGTTGATCAAGAGTTAATCTCTATATTTAGTCTGGCGCTGGTCGCAGTTTTGGGAGGCGCCGATCGTGGCATGAGATTACCAACCAGGTGCGGGGGACGATTGCGAATTGGCGGGGCATTGTGAGCTTTGCAGTGTTGTAATCGGCCATCCCAGTGCATCTCACGAGCAAACTGCTGCATTTAAACTGCTGTGTGTGCTTTGCAAGTTGACGTGAATGTGCTGCCGACGAGGTAGCTCTAGAATCCAGCTTTCCTCTTATAACCTCTTCCGAGACAATTGCTCGCACGTACAAGTCTACCATTCTACTTGGCATTGCGCCCCGCGTTACACTGCATGGGGCTGTTTAAATGCCAACAGACTCCAACCTTTTATAGTACCTGTTGTGCTCCGTAGTTGATGCTCATCATCAACCACAACCGCCAAGATGCATGGCCCGAGACACGCAGAAAAAACAGGCTTTTCTGTGCGCTCTTCGCTTCCGATCAGCGCGTGACTGACAGCATTCGGCAGGCCGCTCGCCCGTCTTCCTTCCGGGGAAGGTGGTACTACCAATTCCCCTCAACGCCACCCCGGCATTTCATGCGGGCGTGCACTGTCCATCATCTAGGCTTTCGATAGAGCTTTTTGCTTGGCACCTTTGTCTCCTCCTCTCCTCCCGTGCTCGAGCTAACCGATATTCGCAGGTCGCTACAGATAAAAAGCCCCGCGACTGGCGCTAACAAGGGCGTTGTTGCTGCTGTACATGCGACGCAAACCTCCCTCTCCCATTCGGATGTGTCCAACAGGGGGGAATTGCGTGCTCGCCGCAGCCAATCAACCACCAGAATCTGGCAATCATGCTCCCCGCGTTTTTTAATCAAGCCCAGACGCTTCTTCATAACCTAGATTAAGGCAACGCCACGAGTTGCTACTTTCCCTGTTGGCATCTGCCTGGGCTAGCTATCAGTTGATTTAGCGTGCTTTTATTTTTAGCGTCACTGCGACGCTGAATGTTTAGTTCTTTTACCCGAACAAGAAGGTATCAAGATGGGTGCGCTGACAGCTGGAACAAACAAGCATTCTAGAGCTCCTCGCTTGTTCGCCCGGTAGCGAAAGCTTGTGACGGCCGTGTATCGTAGCGCACTAACACCGTTGACAACAAGAGCAAGAAATGCAAGTATAAAACTTCGTGGGCCGCTCTTGCTCTCTCACAGTTCCCGACTTGGCCGCGCGACCGTCTTCTCCCTCTCTTTACCAGAAACTCATCGACTCATTGTGTTCCTTGCCTTGTATATTTCAGTTCAAGATGAAGTTCCTGGCCCTGCTCCCCCTCGCCGCCGCCGTGGCCACGGTGCCGCAGTCCGTCTCCTACGACGGCCACAAGGTCTTCCGCGTGCCCGTCACCGACGACGGCAGCTTCCTGCGCTCCGTCATTGCCAAGCTCGACGTGTCGACCTGGCAGCCTCCCTCGAAAAAGGGCGCCTTTGCCGACGTCCACGTGCCGCCGCACGCCCTAAAGCCGTTTGAGCAGGCTCTCGAGGGCCACGAAGTCGTGACCATGCACGAGGACCTCGGCGAGTCGATCCGCAACGAAGGCGCCTATCAAGTATACGCCGGTACGTTTTGAATGGTCCGGAATGCCCACTTCCATGTTTCAACTCTGACGGTTTCCGCAGCCGGTGCTCCCAACAGCACCTGGTTCAACTCGTACCACGCCTACGCAGACCACCTGCAGTACCTCAACGACCTCGCGTCGACGTACTCCAAGAATGCCAAGGTTGTCACGTCCGGCAACTCCCTGCAGGGCAACCCCATCACCGGCCTGCACATCTTTGGCAGCTCCGGCGGCGGCAAGAAGCCCGCCGTCGTCCTCCACGGCACCGTGCACGCCCGCGAATGGATCGCCAGCATGGTAAGACTGACGCTCTCTCCCTCACTACGCTCCGACCTCAGCCACTTACACGCGCACGCCTCTAGGTTATCGAATACTTTATCAACGAGCTCGTCAGCAAGTACGGCTCCGACCAGAAGATTACCTCGTTTGTTGACAAGTACGACTTTTACCTGTTCCCCATTGTCAACGTAGACGGTAAGCCCTCTTCCTCCCGCTTGCACACACACCATCACAGCATCACCATCTGACGCCCACCACAACAGGCTTCAAGTACACGCAGACGTCCAACCGCATGTGGCGCAAGAACCGTCAGACCACGTCCGGCAGCAACTGCCTCGGCCACGACATCAACCGCAACTGGCCCTACAAGTGGGACGTCCCCGGCGGCGCCTCGACCAACCCCTGCGCCGAGGACTTTCGCGGCGTCAGCGCCGGCGACGCCCCCGAGACCAAGGCCCTCTCTGCCTTTTTGCAAAAGACCAAGAACGCGCAGGGTCTGAAGCTGTACATTGACTACCACTCCTACTCGCAGCTCTTCATGACGCGTAAGCCAGCGCCCTTTACCTTCTCTCTGTCTGTTTATCTGATGTACTAAAACCACATCCTACCAGCGTATGGATACTCGTGCAGCGCTCATCCCGCCAACAACAACGAGCTTCAGTCCCTCGCCAAGGGCGCTGTCGACGCCATCTACGCCGTGCACGGCACCCAGTTCGACTACGGCCCCATCTGCACCACCATCTACCCCGCCACCGGCAGCAGCGTCGACTACGTCGCCGACGTCGTCAAGGGCGACTACACCTTTACCTCGGAGCTTCGCGACACGGGCCGCTACGGTTTCGTGCTGCCCCCGGACCAGATTCGTCCCAGTGGCGAGGAAGCCTTTGCTGGACTTGCCTCCCTGCTCACCAACATGAGATAGACTGTATGCGCCTAGCTTGCCTGTAAATAAAGTCCTTGTATATAAATAAAAATGCAGTCTTTTATTTATCAAAAATGCGCTTATTCGCAAAAGAAAGTCATGACAACATGAGATATAAATACATTAGAAAAGTGGAAACTGAATAATTGCCCTGCTTCATGGCGAGCAGTCCATGGCGTCTTGCTGACCAGTCGCGCTCTGGACCACGTCAAACGTGCCGTCAGGGTTGGTCAGGACCTGCGTCAGGGCCTTGTCAAAGGTGACGAGCAGACCCTGGACCCATGCCGGCGTCATAAACTCGTAGCCGGGCCACACCTGGCTGTACGAGCATCGGATGCTCAGCTTGTCCTCTGTCCGGTCCACGCCCGGCCACATCTCAATCAGGATGGGCGTGTCCGACGACGTCTCCTTCCAGGGCGTGACCTTGTCGTTGGCGCGGTTAAAGGCGGGGAAGCCGTCCATGTCGACGTCGACGTCGGGCGCGGGAAACGTCTGCAGAATCACCGAGCTGTCGAAGCGGCGCGTGGTGCGGGCAAACTGGATGCTCGGGCAGGGCATCTCGGTAAAGCCAAGCGTGTCGGTGTACTGCTTGAACATTTGCGAGCAAATCTCGCGATGGGTCAGGTTCTTGTTGTTCTCAAAGGAGATGCGCGTGGGGAGACCGTCGAGCATCAGAGCAAATGCATCCAGGGAGTCAGCCGTGTGGCGGCCGTGGAAGACGCTGCCGAACTGCACGTCGTACTTGGGAGCAGACTCGTCTCCGACCAGCGTCTGGGCCAGGGTCATGGACCAGGCCGCTTGAATCACGGCCATGGGCGTAAACAGCCCCTCCGACTTGGCCTTGGCGAACAGCTCACCAGTGCTAAAGCTGGACTCGAGGCTCTCGCTGGCGATGCCGACATTGGTGTTGACGGTGGTGAACTCGGCTCCCTCAGTCTTTAGCGCTCTGCTGCCCGCCTTGAACGAGGCGGCGCCAGCCATGCGCTGGGCCCAGAACATGCTGGTGCCCAGCCAGTCAGACTTGAGATGCTCCTCGACAGGCACGCGCACGCCCGGCTTTCCGGCGCTGGAGATGGGACGGCCGTGGTAAGCCTCGGCAATGTCGCGACGCAGCGCCTGCAGGCTCATGCCGTCGTAGATGGCGTGGAATACGGAAAACACCACAACGCAGTGCTTCCTGTCGGCCGAACGGACAAAGGACGTCACGGAGCCGAGGCTGTGCAGGCCAAAGATCTCTTCGGCCGACCTCTGGACATTGTCGACAGTCTTGTGCCACAGGCTGCCCGGCTTCTCATCGTAGACGGGACACTCGATGCGAAGAACGGGGAGTTTGGCGTGGGGCGAGCTGGGCGACAAGACACACTGGGCATAGGGGGCGAGGGGGTGCTCGACCTGGACCCAGACGGTTCGGAACGCGTCGCGGCCCTCGAGAGCCTTGATGACGGCAGCTTCGAGACGATCAGAGTCAATGTGGTCGGGGACCAGGTAGGGATAGTGCTCAACCCAGGGCTTGCTGACTTTGAGAATGTCTCTCGACTCCTCGATGCTGGAGAGCACGCGGGTCTGAAGACCAGTGGCAGGCAGGACCTCGGCAATGTCCGTGCTTGGGATGTTGAGGGCCTCGACACACTTGGGTCGACAAGTGTGGTCGAAGTGCTTTAGCTTGGCGCCGAGAGGCAGGAACAGAATCTCTTCTTCGTCCTCAATCTCAATCAGCTCATCATTGTTGGCAGCGGCAGCCTCTTCGGCCTCCTTGAGCTGAGCCAAGTGGACCTCGAGGATCGACTTGACGACGTCGGCAAAGTTCTGGCCGACCAGGACGTCCTTGATTGCGAGCCCCTCCACACCCTGACGTCTGAGCTCCTGAAGAAGCTTCATTGATCGCAGACTGTCCAGGCCGTAGGTCGTAAGAGCGAGTGAGGACTCGGCAATGTCAACGGCGCCCTCGCCAAGAATAGCAATGAGAACATGCTTCAACATGGCCGAGACGCTCTCCTTGTCCTTGAGATCGACAGTGCCCTCGTATGTCAGGTCGTCGTTGATGGCCTGCTTCTGCGTAATGGAGCTACCGAAATCTTCGATGGCCACCTTTTGAAGCGTCTTGCGGTCAATCTTGCCACTCGATGTGCGCGGAACCTTGGGCACGACAATGTACTCGACAGGTCGCATCCATCCAGGAAGACCCTCATCTGCAACCTCTCTGCACTGCGAAATGAGGGCCTCGCTTGTGACATCGCTAAAGTTGTCACGTACAGCGACGTAGGCGGCCAAGAAACTTCCGTTGAGCACGACGGTGGCGACCTCGCGAACAGCCTCGACCTTGGCAATGGTGGATTCAATTTCTCCGAGCTCGACACGACGAGTGTTGAGCTTGACCTGCTCCATGTTCAAGCGGCCCAGAATCTCGAGCTTGGGCTCGCCCTCGGGGCTAAAGACAATGCGGCCCTTGTCACCAGTGCGGTATACAGGACCCAGGCCTAGGCCAGAAGTAAAGGCCTCGGCAGTCTCTTTAGGACGGTTCATGTAGCCATAGCCGACCATGGGACCACCAAAGACAATCTCACCAGTGAGACCCATGGGGACTTGGATAAGGTCATCGGAGGAGTTGGCATCAACCAGAACCACTGAGGCGCAGGAGAAGAGAGTGCCAGCGATGGAGCCGCGGGTACCGAGGGCGGCGTTCTCAAAGGTAGCACACATGGTAGCCTCGGTAGGGCCGTAAATGTTAATGACGCGCTTGGGCTCGGTGTTGGGTTCGCGGGGAGCATCGTAAGCAAAGTTGTCAATGGCGTATTTGGTCAGAGCCTCGCCACCAGAGATGATTGTGGTCAGGGTTGGGAGCGCCTTGGGTCTGAGCAGAGTGGCCATGCTTGCGACGGTAAAGAGCGAAGTGGCCTTGAAGAAGTTGACGGCCTTTTCAATGTCGGAGAGCATGAGGGAGCGCTCAGCCGAACAGACAGTTCCGCCGTATCCAAGTGTGACATAGAGCTCCATCAAGGAGAGATCAAAGGTCGGCATGGCAAACTGCAGCCAGCGCAGTTCGGGTCCAGCGGGGAGAGGCTCAAAGGCCTCAGCGTGGCCATGTACACCACAAGTGGCCATGGAGTGCGAGATGAGAACACCCTTGGGCTTGCCGGTCGAGCCACTAGTGTAGAGAATGTATGCCAGATCCTCTTCTGTAGGTGGGTGTTGGGACAGTGGCGCCTGGAGATCAACATTGAAGCCGGAGCGCCAGTTGGTAAAGTCGGTTACATCAACCCAAGTCAGCTTCTTGAGGGCTTCGGCAGCTTCAGAGCCGTCGTCCAGGTTGACGCCAGGAAATGGCACGCTTCCGATACCAATTACGACGGACGACTTGGTGTCTTGTACGATATCGAGAAGACGCTGGGGAGGTGCGTCTGTAGGCAGTGAGCAGACTGCGAGACCAGTCTTGAGCATGGCGGTGACGGTTATGTAAAACTCGGGACCAGCTGGCAGAAACAGAGGAATAGCGCGCTGGTTCTTGTAAGCGGGTGTCCAGTTAATGGTGCGCTCCATGAGGAGAAGCTCTTCCGCGAGGCCCTCGGCGTCAGCGTTGAGCTGGACGTATGTCCACTTTCGGACTGTGAATGAATCATCGGCGACGGCTTCGACAGCGACGCGATTGGGAAACTCGAGAACACGTCGTTCAAAAGCGCCGTGCATCAAGGCGGGATAGTTTTGCTCGAGGTGCAGGTCGGTCTTGAGAACGGGTGCCTTCCACAGCTTGGGAGGGTAGTTTAGGTTGGACATTTTCGTCTCGGGGGCCAGGGTGGCTGAATCGGCCAGATAGTTGGCGACAAGCTCCAGCATGTGGGTGACCAGCACAGAGTGTCCATGCTTGGCGTTGATCGAGAGCGTCAGGTCTGCGATGCTTCCGTCCTCAGAGGGCTGTACGGTCAAGTGGAAAGCCTGGTGCGTGGTTGTTAGTGGCGTGGTCGGGTTTGGCGCAGTATCCACCCGACTTACACGAGAAGCTGCTGGAGTCGCTGGTGCGATGTGGGAAATGATATCGATTTCAAAGTCGATGTCGCTTTCATTCAAATTTTCTGCCGGGAATGTGGCAAAGTCGATATGGTCTGAAGTAAAGATGCGTGGTTTTGAGCTCGCAGGGATCGAAGCTGTGGCGAGCAAGCGCTGAGGGGCGGCGCCGTGTGTATCGGCATAGTTGGCGATGAATGCGACATCTTCGAGATCAGTGACGCCGGCAACAAATGCCGCAAATGCCTTAATAATGGACGTATGAGATTTGACAACGGGCGACGCCTTGAGGGTCGAGAAGTGGTATTGCTGAGTGACCTCCTTGGCATCGGCTTCGTTGTGAGTTGCCAGGTCATAGTGTGGCAGCTTGGTGCGAGGGACCTCGGCCGGACGAACTTGAGTGATGGCCATATTGGAGGTTATCGAGAAGATGCAATTTGGATATATATTGAAGAGAAGAGCACCCCAAGGCTAAAAGTCCCGCGCAGGATGCGGACGACCAGGTGTCTAATAAAGGGTCGTTGGGCGGATTGACGCTGACATGTTGTAATCCCGCCGTGGTATGAATGCCGCTAGGGCCGTCAGACATCTTGGATGCTCCCAGGAACGGTGGTAAGATCCGTGCCGCATGGCTTCCGGAATAGGGAGATTGCTGACGGTGCCGGGGTTAGAATGCCGTGCCATGCGACAGAAGCGTGATGGAAGATCGGTTCAGGCACAGGACGAACCGAGACCCACAGATGCCACGGCTGGATGTAGGGCTGCTTCCGCGCGCCGGTTCGTCGATTTTTTTTTATGCGCAATTAAATTGCAAAGCAGTGACAGACTGTCGCGTCGACATTTGCAAGTCTACGTGCGGCATTGGTGATTCTGTGTGAATCCATTTCAACGCCATGCCGCTGTTCAGCCTCTGGAGACATTGGACGTATCCGCTCAGCGAGCGCTGGAGATGGCGGCACTGGTTACCTAGAGAGGCAAGTCAGCGGCGGCGGTATTTGCGACCAGATTAGGTCATCTTTACGACGACTCGGCGAGTAATGCGAGGGTCGTCGCCTCGTTGGCAGACACAGAGCAGAGCTGGGTTGGCGACAGTCTGACATCAGCAACGGCATGCTTTCTGCGTCTGGGCAAAATCCGCAGCTGTGCCGTCTAGTTGGAAGATGCAAGGCGTGGCCGGCCCTAGTTGGCGATCGGAAAACGTGGTCCTTTGGGGAGTGTTAAAATTAGTAGCTGGGCGTCTGCAGCGGGCAATCATGAGCAGCCCCTGAATTGCACTTTGTGCCAGAATTGCAAGACGGCAAACTCCAAGAAGCGCCAAGGAGTTGCTCAGCTCAGTGCTGCAATCAGGAAGTGGCGTGGCGTTTGCTGTCTGTACGGCGACATTGTCACGGTCGCGTTTGTGGTTGGTTGAAGAAAAATGCATTGAAATAGGCTAATGGTGGCTTCCGTCGTCTATTCAGTCCATTCTCTCGCTACTAGCATGTCAATTTGTTGTGACGATGAATGGTTGGCTGAGCGCAGCATTCGTGCTGATGGTATTGACGCTGCTGCTTGGGCTGTGTCCAATGAGTTGGCGTTCGAGTGCTCTAGATTAGTGGGTCTCGCCTAGCGGGTGGCTGTCGCGGAGACGGAGCATCGTTTGGCCTGTTTTGCCCGTGTGCTGAGCTACCCTACGTGCCTACGTTGATGGTAACAAAGTCGTGGAATCAATCCCATACAAGATGATGAAGAAAAACAAGTCACCCAGCTGAATATCGCGGGTGGAATGCAAGGCTTTAGATTTTGTCCTTTTCTCAGTGAATATACGCTGCAGTGTCTATGTCCTAAGAGGAGCTGGATTGTGTGTTGCGTGGAGGTTCCATCAACGTGCTACAGAGATTCGACGATGGCGGGCACACAATCACCGATCGAGTTATGGCTTCTGGAACGACCAGTATCGAAGAATGCGACAAAAATAAAGAAGAAGAAAACAAAATCGTGCCAATCACACAGACTCTGGCCGTGCAGATTTCGTTTTCAAGGATTCTTGCGGCTCTTTCATCGCAACCAGTTACCCCAGAATCCCAGCTCGTCTTCCCCGCGCTTTCTACTCCTGCCCCCACACGAATGACGGCCAAGAAAGCAAGTGAAAGAAAAAACAATCACTAGTTGGTAAACGGCAGCCACTCGTATCCATTCTTTTCAGGTGGGAGCTGAGGAAAAGATTTGCACGAGCATGAAAAGTCGAGTCCAGCCAACCAGCCTAGGCCCCAAACAGATACAGGAGCGGGGAAGGACGAGCAGCCCATGACGGCCTGTGGAGCCCCAATACTATGCACGACCGACACGACAGAACGAGCTGGGCCCAAAACAAAACCGCTAGGTTCGATTGTGTGCACGATGGTTAGTTTTTATAATGGGCGGTTCCTATAACGATGTTTGATTCATTGGCTGGGACATGAGCATTGTTTCGAAACGAAGCGACCGTTGTCTCGCCCAGCAGCGCAACCACGCAACTCAGCGCAACCTTGTCGTATTGGACTCTACCAAAAACGTGGCGCGACTGTTGCTCCAAATAACGTCCGTTCGCCATGGAACTAGCAGCTATTTAAACGGAGCCGTGACAAGGCCCAGCGCCCAGCAGCCAGCCATTGCCAGGCCAGGCTTTGTAGATCTCCTCTCGCTCTCTCGCAACTCGGCAGCAGGCCGCCGCCCCCTCCCCCAGCCTGGGCCCCAGTCAGAGTTCACTAGCCGAGGCATGCTGTGGGCGACGTCTGTTGCTTCTGAGCGCCGCCCCAGCAAACTAACCAACTCGGCCAGTCATTTTAGAGTTTTTTCACCTCACTCCGCATCAAGAGCCTCCATCTATCGGTCGATTGCCCCAGAACCACACCACATATATTCTCTTTTCCCTGTCCACCACCACCACTCCTCTTCCGCCCTCCCCTTCGCCTGCCCTCCTTCGCCCTCCCCCAGCGACGACGACCGTTCGCAACCGCAACACCAAACGTCCCGGAGGAAAAAGCAAGCGATCTCTTGCTCGACAAACTCATCCATCATGGGCAACCGTCGCGGCATCTCGCGCATGACGCTCGTCGGCGAGGCTCTGAGCCGAACCATCGTCTCGGCCATGGTCATTGTCTCCATTGTCGTCGCAGCCACCAGCATCTACCCCAAGGGCTTCACCGTCATGTTTGCCACGGTACGTCAAACGGCCCGACGATTTTTACTTGTGTCCTTTTATCTTTATACTGACTGATTTTTACAGGCTGGCATCGCCGTCGTGGTCGAGGGTGCTCTTCTCCTGCGCGCCCTGTTCTACCTCATGAAGCCGTCCGCCTACAACCTCACCAACCTCCGCGGCGGCATCCTCATTGCCGTGCAGTGCATCCTGCTCGCCCTCTTCATCATTGCCGCCGTCTTTGCCTTTCGCGACTACTCCAAGGAGCCCGGATACGCGAGCCGCGCCCAGGCCGCCGTCTACGACCGACGCATTGCCTGCGGAGTCCTCATCATGGCGTCCATGTAAGTTTTTTTCTTCTCTCCCTTCCCAGTCCCTTTGTCGAAACAACTCTGACTCGAGCCAATCTTAGCCTGTTCCAAATTGTGCCCACCATCATCACCATTGCTAGACTGTCTCAGGGCAGCGATGAGAGCCTGCGGGCCAAGAGCAAGGAGAGCGACGAAAAGGCCGCTGCCGCTGAGCGCTAAGCTCGCCCTGGCAGTGTTGGGAGAAACGGTACATGGAAAGCCCAACATCAGACGGGTAATGAATCGTGACGAGTTCTCGTGATGATACTATGAATTTAATTGATATAATACTGCTTGACCAATACCGCCTCGCCCGTGATGTGACGTGCTTGATTGGGCACGGGAGCTCTCGGAAGCAAATGCCTGTCGGTCGACCCACCAACGGCGATGCCGTCACGCTGCAGCAGCCACCGCGATTAGTCCGCGGCCTCGATTTCGCATGTGCAAATGCGGTTCTAGACGCATTGGCTCGAATAAAAATTGTGCTCGTTGAAGTTGTATTTCTTACTCGATTGTCACACACAGATGACGGATGACAATCTTGTGCGCCTCTGTGCGACAGCGTAAATCGAGAGATGGCGCGGGGGAGCCGTGATTGGGGGCGGCTGCCCACTGAAACTTTTGCTATAGCTGCTAGACGGCTGTAACGCACCACGTTTTAGTGGACGCACCGCTACAGCGCCACTTGTTCAGCGCTTGCAGGCGCTAAGAATGAGGCTCTGTGCAATGCCATCGGCCTTATGCGACGACAGAGGACGCCCTTGCTGTCCTCAGGACTGTAGGGTAGGCAAGCCAAATTGGAACAAGCCTAGACGGGAACAAAATCAATCAAAACAACATCATATCAAGACAAGACACAAATCCTTTATAGATGGACATGCACGTCGTACAGCTTGGAAGGCGCTGATGATTTGGCATGTACAAACCACTCGACAATCTATCGTACAACTTTGCAATAGATCCGGTCAGCTTGCAACTCAGAAATCACCAAATGAACGTAATGGCCGTCGCAGATTTTATACCACATGTCGCAGTTTTTCCATTAATCCGGTCGGGTCATACACAGACTTTAAATATAGAGGCCACGGCTATAACAATCCATCTACACTGCACAAGCTTGAAAGGCACTCGAAGTTTGGCTTGTACAAGCCAATCAAGAATCTATCGTAAGAGTTACACTTAATCTAGTCAGCCTATGATGAAGAAAAACTTAACTTAGATTATTATACAGCATGTCATAACTTTGCCATTAATTTAGTCAGGTTGTACACAAACTCTGAAAATAGAGGCAGCGGCTTTGACACTTCATTTACATTGCACACGCTTGAAAGGCACTCGATGTTAGGCTGGTGCGAGGCCGAATAACAATATAGCTGCCGCCAAGCTGCCATTCATGTCCCCAGACCTGCGCTGGAGACACAACGAATGTGGTCCAGTTATTCTGTAGATCTCGTCTACCGAGTACATGGCTGCAGGCTTAGCACGAAGCGGCGGCTCGCCTGCTAGTTTCTTACAGACTGCACGGCTTTGGGCTTTGCCATCCCCGAAATGCAAATGCAATTGCGTTGATACATCAGGGGTGAACCGGCCAGGTTAGTTGTAGACTTCAATTGCCATTTGAAGACTTGGAGAATCTGTATTCATCGCGAAGATATCACCTAATCAGATCGCGAAAATTGACTAGCGTTGTAGCTTTCACAAATTTGTAGAGGAAACATAGGGATGAGCTCATTGTGTTTGCGAACGTGTCTCCTGAATACATTTGACTGCGCAGCTCTCTAGTTGGCCAAAAGCTGGTACCGCCGCAGTTTTAGCTGTCAGAGAGCGATATGAGGCATCAAATATATCCGAGGTCTCTATCTGGAGCATCGACACACCTGGCAGGATATTCGCTGCTCGGTGTGCGAAAGAGCACCCATCGTCAACGCCCTCATCTGCTCGGCATAGACACCCGCAGCCATGTGCCATGCTCGTTAATACGAATCGTTGGCGCATCCCAATCGCCACACAATTTGCCATGGCCCAAATGTGGCTTAAACTTGGACCATCGGCCTCAAGAGCTAACGCGCGAATCTCTCCGTACGGCCACTTCTTCTTCGGGTACCTGTCTCGAAAATCTGCCCGACACTCGTGTTGGAACAGCCGCCTTGGTGGTGTTTGCGGACTAAAGTGCTGCGGCGCATTCGCTGACTGTCTCCTATCCGGGCGAGCTTCTCATGTGTTGCCGATTCGAGCGATTTAGAATCATATATACCATTCCACTGATTGGCCCGTTGCTTGGACCAATCGTGAGAACGAGGCTGCCGAAGCGGCGCCGGGAAAGCCACTTTGTTGGACGAATAGAGCGCACATTGTTTGCCACAATTATTTTTTCATTAACAAGCATCGTAAAGGAGATTATAAGCTACTGTGACTAATTTAATTTGCTCCCATTTTTCAATTTTTATGCACGCGACTTCTCCGCTAGTTTCTTGGCTTGCTGCGTATAGCGCATGCAACATCGGCGCCACGTCGTCGTTTGCCAGCCAAGAACTCTTCAGTCCGGGCAGACGTGCTTCAACCAGCAGCTAGCAGCCTTATGTTGCGTCGATCACAAATGCCAAGCAGAAAAAACTGCCTGGCGGCTGTGCTAAGCAGGGCAAATGCAGCGCTGAATAGTAGACCACTTGGTGAATACGATTTGACATGGCCAATACTTCCATTACATGCACACAAGCTTAAACAAGTGCATACTCCATACTACTTTGTGGCTACGCTAAGAAGCAGGCTGCTGAACCGGGGAAATTAACAGAATTGCCCCACGACACGATATACAACGATTTGAACAAGAAGAACAGAACCGAAAGTGTACAAAACATCAACGACACGACCAAACACCCGAGTACAGTAGAAGCCTGACCAGAGAACCATTGTAAACTTCTGCACCGAGAAAACTTCTGTAGAATCAAGCCGGACGCGCTAGCTCGGTGTCTTCTGTTGTCGCGTGACGCATCACTCAAAACAGGTCGTGGCGCAAAAAATAGGCAAACCGCAGCGCCAAGCAGCCAGTGCAGCACAGTGCAACAGACACGAACTGTCTGAACCAGTAACATTCACTGCAAGACAGCCTCGCAGCGTCAAAAGCTGGAAAAGGTGGTACATATGGGGGTAGTGAGACGGAAATAGTGGACGGGCGGCCTTGGCATTCATCCAGCTGGGCGGGCCGGAAATAATGCTATATGGTTGGCTCTTCAATGACGCAGCGTCTGGTCTCGTTTACTGGTACCCGCCGGGGCGTCAGGGGGGACAAAGTATCCTAAAGCTTCAAAGATCTTTGAAGGGAATCCCGGGCTCAATCGCCTTTCCATGTGCTGCGTTGTGTTTCCTTTAATAGAAACAGAGCTACGCTGACGTTGGCGAGCTACTCAACGCCATGTCGTCCCAAAAGGAGAAGACGCCCGACGCTCCCGACTGTCGAAACCAGCACGACCAGGTACGGAGCACCAGTTGAACAAGCTAGTATCCGTAGTTGGTGGCACTTATAATTAGTGTGTGTGCCACTGTGTACAGCAATTTGCGTCGACTATTTCCTAGCGCCGCCAGTTTCTACGCCACTTCCCGCCCAATCATGGACAGCAACTGATTCGTTTTGCAAAGAGGCGGCGGCCACGTCGGCCCGCTGCGTCTCTTGGCATGTACTGGCATCCCCAAGAGGAGGGCTCTTGAAGGAGAAAAAGTCCGTGGGACAAAAGTCTCCGGCAATAACTAATAAGTATGCTGCCCCCGTGCGGATCGCACCCGCGCCGCTGGATGTCCTTTGTGCGCTGTCCCGTTTCATTACCGTCTCTACCAGTCTTTTTTTGTGAACCATGCTGGGTCAGCTTCGAGGCCCATGCCTCCGAGTACTGACAATCATCGGCATTGTGGCGTCGCGATTCTTCAACACTCGGTTCGTCTACTCACTCGCCGCCGTGTCCACGCTCGCCGCAAAGGCAATCCACATCCGCGCCCACCAGTCCGCGTTCCGGACATCCGACCTCTTCCTCTGGGGACCGACCTTTTTCTTCCAAGATGTCGTGCTGCTGCTGGGACTACGCTGGATCTGCGACCTGAAGCTCGCCAGGTGGCGGCTGTACGAAGTCTGCCAGCTGCTCGCCGCCGGCGTCAGCCTGGGCCTACTCGTGCTGGCCACGGTCAACATTTCGTTCTACTCCATTGCGGGCACCGAGCTGCACTGGCGCAATGTTGGCTTTGTCGGCGGAGAGTCTTCTCGCAAGGTTGTGCTCTCGGGCGCCTTCCGGGCCCTCGGCATCGGCGCAATCTTGGTTGCGACAAGTTTCTTTGTGCAAGACTTTTGCTCTACCCTCGCGCGCATCGTGCTTCGAGTAATCGGAACCGCTGCAAACTTTGCCTTGCATAAATCAGGACTTTCCAGACTTCTTCGAATGTACAATAAAGATGCCTACACAAAGCTCGAACAGGACGACTTGAACGATTCGAACCGATTTGGCCAGCAGACAAGCTATGGTCAAAGTAGCTTCGAAGATAGACTGTACCGGTCGCCCGGGTGGAAGTATGTCTTTGCTTTCTTTGCCGGTCTCATTGTCTACGAAGTTGTACTTGTTCTTGCGCGGCCACCAGAGCCGTCCTTCATCTTCATGTCCTGGGCCGTGCCGGCATTGCCCATCATCGACGTTACCCATGCATCTTCCGCACTCGGCGTTTTACTCCCCATATTTGGCACTGGTGTACCCTCTACATGGGATGACGGTGCCACAGCCTTGGCAGCAACAACTCCATTTTCATGGCTACCCGACACACCACAACAGGGATTCTATGATTGGTATGAGGGCGAGGAGCACTATAGCCCCGATAAAGACCCTCTTCATATATCCAACTTGAACGACGACTTATTACCCGAGCTTCAAGGCGCTCTTGCCGACGTCAACATCAGGCATATCCTGCTAGTGAAACTCGAAAGTACTCGGAAAGACGTATTCCCGTTCAAAAAGGACGGCTTCATCTGGGAGCAGCTGGCGAAAACGTTTCCTGAAGAAAAGATCCCTGAGCACATCCTCGAACGACTGGGCACACTGACCACAACGGCGAACCGCATGACTGGTGACTATGACGATGGGTTTCAGCATTCGAAAAAATCGCCCAGAGGTGGACTCAGCTTTGATAATGCGTTTACGACTGCTTCGTATACACGAAAGAGCTTTACCGGTACATTGTGCGGCGTCACGCCTCTCGTCGCAGATTTCAACGTCGAATTCGAGCACCACATCTATCAGCCTTGCCTACCCCAGATCCTAAACGTCTTCAATGAAATTACGGAAAAGAACGACACAGACTACACTACATATCCCTGGAAAACGTACATGATGCAGTCAATTACCGATAGCTTTGACAAGGCACACGAGCAGCTTCCGGAAATGGGCTACGCCGAAGAAAATATTATAACCAAGGAGTACCTGAAAGGGGACTCTCCCAAATTCGGCTACGTGGATCTTCCAGACATCAATTACTACGGCATGGCAGAGGTCGCAGTCGAGGACTACATTCGCGACGCCTTTTCCAACGCGAAGCGCGACAATGAGCGAGTGTTGCTTACACATATTACAAGCACGACTCACCACCCATTCGAGATACCCGACGACGAAAAATACGTCGCTCTGTCGGAAGACTCAAACTTGAACGATTTATCGCACTATTTGAATGCCGTCGGTTATGTCGATCGGTGGATGGGCAAGATCCTAGACATCCTCGACGAGGAGGGGGTTGCTAATGAGACTCTGGTCGTGGCAGTCGGCGACCACGGACTGTCCATCGCCGAGAACCATGGCGTGACAGCCTACCTAAACCCCAACGTGGCGAATTTTCACGTCCCTCTGGTGCTGTCGCACCCTCAATTACCAGCGCTGCACAGCGATGCGGCTGTGCAGTCTCTTCAGATTCTGCCCACGATTCTCGACCTCTTGCACGAGACCGGCTCGCTGTCGGACGAGACGGCTCAGGCGGCACAGGACCTGCTGGGCATTTACGAGGGCCAGTCCCTCATTCGGCCTGTCCATGCCGAGTCCCAGGAAAGCGGCCACGCGGATTGGCAGTTTACCGTCATGAACCCCGGCAAGGCGACGCTCAGCGTGCGAAGCGCTCGCGACCCTGCGTGGCGCATAGTCGTGCCTATCGTCGAGGATGTCGAGTGGCGCTTCACAAACATCGAGGAGTCCCCCAACGAGACGGAAGAAATTGTCATTTTCGGCTTTGTTTCGTTCCTCAATGCCATCAAAGATAGACATGGAAAAGACGCGGCCGAGTGGGCGGAAGAAGCAGCTTTCATGGCGCGCTGGTGGGTGGACGAGAATAGCAGACGATACCGCTACAGCGAGTAGCTCATTTCACGGAGTTTATCTTTTCCGGACTCAATCACAGTTGATTGAACCATGTATATACATATTCATTTGCGCCATCAAAAAAATACCTTGATGTCATTACAACATGCAAAGTCATCATGCTATCAAGAAGAAATTGATGTCATTACAACTCTCCACCAGCCTTCCATTCGCCATGGGAAGGTTCCTCTAGTAACTTGTTCACACTAACGGCCTTTGGGTGCGGCGTAACGACCGTGTAGTTACAGGTCGGGCAGTACGTCATGTCGTCCTTTGTCGGCGGGTATCTGTCCTGGTTAAAGGTCGAGTTGAGCACGACCGAGCCCACCGTCGCGCCATTCTCCAGACGAATCCACGTCTCCGCCGTCAAGTTCTTCCTCCTCAGCTCGGCGCGGCTGACGCGGATCTGCCGCCCGCCCCGGATCCAGTTGCCGTATCCGCCGTAGCCCGAGTGCTGGCCGAAGCACAGGTTGACGCCGTTTCCGGCCACGGTCGTGTCGGGCACCAGACGATCCCACTTGTGGCACCACGTGTCGCCGTGGTCGTGGCCGGAGAAGAGGCCAATCATGTCAGACGTGGACGCAATCGCCTGCATAAAGGGAACGTCCTGCCCGCCGTACGCGCACGAGCCGTCGTTGGTGCCGTCCGGGCACCACCCTTGTGCCTGCGGCGCCAGGAGGTAGTCGTCGTTGATGCCGGGGTTGGTGTTGGGGTCGATGGTGTCCCGGCCACGCTCCTTTTGGATGGCCTGGAAGACGTAGGGGGGAATGTGCACAAAGCCTAGCGACGGGATCACGCGGCCGTGCTGCGCCGTCAGCTCGGCATTCGTCTTTTGGAACCAGTCGACGACGCTCTGGTCGACCCAGCCGGGCTGCCCGACGCGGCTGCCGTCGGGGTGCGTCTCCTGGAAGTAGAAGCCACCGCGACTGTCAAAGAACCACAGCAGCAGCTCCGGCGCGCACTCGGGCTTGCAGCACTTGCGCGGGTACACGGGTAGGTAGTAGTTGCTCACGCCGGCGTTGCGTCCCGGGACCATGCGCCCGGTGCGGCAGTTGGGGTACGTGTTCTCGCGCGCCCAGGTCGTGGCCGAGGAGATGTTCAAGTCGCTGTCGTGGTTCCCGTAGGTGGACGCCCAGAGCAGGCCGCGGTCCACAATCGGCTTCACGATCTGGTCGACGTACACGGAGGCGTTGTGAACAAAGGCGTTTTCGCCAGTGATGAGATCGCCATTCAGGACGACGAGCTGGGGCGTTTCCTTGTCAAGGACATTGTTTAACACCTTGACAGAGTTGATGTCCTGCTGAGGACCCCAGGAATCCCATGCGTCTGGGTTCAAGATTAGCAGTCTCTTTCAAAAATTCTTTGAACAGCTAATCATACTCTCACCAAAGTGAAGGTCTTCAAATACACTAATCTGAAAGTTTCCGTCCTTGTCAAAAGTTAGAGGGCGCAACGCCACGGACGGCGCCTCTAGTGGTGCACCGGTCGCTAGTGCCAGCAGCACAGACAGAGGCGCGAAACGCATAGCTGCCATGTCTTACTTGCGATTCAAGATTTAATGCTTCAACCGCAGCATTTCCCTGACGGGAACAACGGCGAGCGATTCTTATATTGATAAACGCGCGCTATGCCCACGTTGGCACCCCTGATCGCATCAGAAGACCGCACTCTGGAATCTACAGCCAGTAGCACGCCATCTAATAGAACGTGGTCTATGGAATGGATAGTCACCGACATGTTGTTGTGTGGTATGGGCAGACATTCGGCCCTTTGCCACATTGAGCCATCCACCACTTCGATGCGCGTCATTCCGCAGGTTCCAACATTCATTTGCACTTTGGCATCCGAATTTGGCTTGCAAGTATCCAAGGCCAAAGCGCGGAAAACCTTTCCGCAGAACCGGGTCATAGCGAACGATATAGGTCTGCGAAAGTCAAAATCTGGCAGCATTAGCATGGTCTGAGACTTTCGAATTTTTGTCATTACGCGGAGCTCAACTCCAAAAAGAACCGGCATATTCGTGCATCAGAGTCCCCTGGCAGGGTAATAGTGAGCGAAACCCGAAGGGTTGGGTTGCAGCTTTGCGACCAAGTCATGAGCTCTGCTTGTATGTCAAGCGTAGTGCCCAGGCGAACGGCCACGGGCCACACCGTGCATGCTCATGCGCTCAATCGTCAGTGCAACCACATGGCTCCCGGCCTTTTCCCCGTCACGCAGCACGGCCGGGATCGAGCAATTTGACTCCGGAGATCAACCACTAATCGGTAAGTGGACGGGCTTTGCATCTGGACAAATCTATACAGTCGTCAAGATTGCCGACATGCTATGCTGCACAGTCGCCTCCGTGTATAGCAGTTTGTAACCACCACAGCAGCAGCATGTACATACCATGTGTGCTCGGGGCTTTAGTGCTTAGCTCTGCATTCTCCTGCCTATCCGGGTCGCGTGAGCGTCATTCGGGCTCCGAAATCTTGGCAGCCTCGGAGCCGTGGCTTGGTCCCGCCGCTAGAACCCAGAGAACAATGGATGCGGCCTTCGCAAGACTCTCTCTGTCTTGTATTTGCTCCAT
This sequence comes from Akanthomyces uredinophilus, assembly GCA_030778065.1. NCBI lineage: Eukaryota > Fungi > Ascomycota > Sordariomycetes > Hypocreales > Cordycipitaceae > Akanthomyces > Akanthomyces uredinophilus. The sequence goes on from JAPFRW010000236.1 coordinate 20,912, forward strand.
CTTGAGCTAAAAAGAACCCCGCATGCACCACAAAGACCGAGCGGCAGATGTTGGTGCTGACATGGCGCCGACTTGGCACAGACTAGCGAGTGCAGGATTTCGTGGCGAGCGATGTTACATCACCGCAGGATGTTGGGAATATATAATGCCACGACGTCGAACAGTTTCAATGAAGATGACATGTTTTGAAACTTGTTTGTTTTGACATACATCTGTATATAAGCGCGATAATGAACAGCTTTATCCACCTTCTCCTTGCTGCTGGGGCTCTTGGGGCGCCTCGGCCGTCCATGGCCCGACCAGCGCTGTCGCTCGGAAATATTACCCGAATGCCAATGGAGATTCAGAGCAGAGACCTCTCCGGCCCTCAGATGGGCGGTGTGAATTTTCCCGACCCGACGCTCATTTTTGGCGACGGATCGTAAGCAGTCTCGCAGGGAAGCTTCACAGCGTGTAAGCTAACGCCATGGAACAGCTGGAAAGCAATGAGTACCTCTTCAGATGGCAGAGGAGTGCCGATTGCTACTTCAAATGATGCTTTCAACTGGAACCTGACGCCGAATGATGCGTTACCCGATAAAGGTTCATGGGTCGACCCAAACGACCAATCTGTGTGGGCACCGGACCTGAACAAGAATGCAAGTCGACTCTTCACTATGTTTTGAGATCTGCTAACCAGTTGAAGGACGCTGGAATTTATATCATGTACTATACCGCGCGCAAGAATGGTGGGAATCACTGCATAGGCGTCGCAACTTCAAGCACCGCCATGGGACCTTTTAAGCCGCACGATCAGCCGTTGGTATGCGACGACGACAACGGCGGAGTGATTGACCCTTCTGGATATGACGACGGCAAGGACCGGTGGCTGGTGTGGAAAGTGGACGGCAACAGCAAGGGCGGCGCGACAACCTGTCAGCCCGGTCGTCCAAGCGGCGACTACATCCCAACGCCCATCAAGATCCAGAGGATGGCACGCGACGGACTTACCCTGCTCGATGCGCCCAAAATCATTTTGGACAACGAGGGTCGCAGCAACGATGGCATTGTCGAAGCGGCCAACCTATACAAGGTTCCCAATGGCGACTTTGTCGTCTTTTACAGCGCGCACTGCTTCTCGAGCGACGACTACGACATTGAGTATGCGTGGTCCAGCACAATCGACGGAAAGTACGAGGACCGAGGGATTCTGTTCCGCAGCGCGGATCACATCGGAATCTATGGGCCTGGTCACTGTGACATCGACCCTAATGGAGTCAACATGGTCTTCCATGGCCGAGAAAAACCAAATGATGGGCAAGCGGCTCGTGTTTTGTATAGCGCGACCCTACATATCGATGGTCGCAACATCCAGCACTAGCAAGACAAGGCTCGCAAAGCATTGCTCACGCACGCTGGAAACTTGGCATCCTTCGGTGGGAGGCAAAACTCTGACTTGCCCAGTTCTGGAATTGGCGAGGGACAATTGGCATCAATCTTATATTTAAATATATCACACTCGGTAAATACATGTACACACGGTCAAATAAGGCACTACGCGGTTGTGTACTTTTCATCTGCTTCGGCAACCAGGTCATAGCCCTTAAACTTGCGTGCAGGTATACGTCTCTGGAACAAAATATCCAGCTCTTCGTACGTCCTGCCCTGCGACTCGGGCAAGCGGAAAAAGCACCACACAAAGCATACGAAGCTAATGCCGCCAAAGAGGAAGCCAGTCTTGCCTCCCCAATTGGCCCTCTCGCTGTTGAGAAGAATAGGCATGACGACCATGGTGACGACATTGGCCGCAGACTGAACCGCTGTCGAAATGGCAATCGTCTTTTCGCGCAGTCGGGTTGCTGATATCTCAGAGATGATGACGAAGCAGATCGGACCAACAGTGCTCTGGTATACAAAAGTCCAGATATCCATGAGTGTTGAGAGCGCCCAGACAGCACCAGTGTTGCCCTTGGGGATCGCCAAAAACCCGATGATGAAGAGCAACACGGTCATGATTGCCAAACCGGTGGTGTATATTGTCCTTCTACCGAGAAGGAAATAGTTCATCAACGGCCAGGACAGGACGGTGCCCACAAAGCCAAGAGCAGTATTGCCGACTCCCATGTCAAAAGCCTTGGCGCTTGGCAGTCCAGCTTGCTCAAAAAAGTAGTTGGCGTAGCCAATCAGAGGGTTGCCGCCAATGACTTGAATCAGGTAGACCATGACGGAAATCTCAGTTCGGAGGAGGTTGGAGCCCTTGAAGCAGTCCCGATACGAGGTAGTATCTTCGTATTCCCGCTCCAGTCGATCGGTCTGTTCGATTCCAAGCAAAATCTTGTCAATGTCTGGGTTGTGCTTGGCAGAGGTCAGCTTGAGCAGCGACTTGCGAGCATCCTCCCTGCGTCCGCAGCGGACCAACCAGTACGGACTCTCGGGCGCAAAGCCAAGACCAGCAAGCAGCACCACGGGCCAGACCCATTGAACAGCCTGTTTAGTACCATTAGCACATATTCCACCAAGCCACACAATAATCAACTTACAAAAGGCGCCTTGTACGCCCACTGGTCCAGACGGCTCTCGACACCCGCCGCGCATCCCTGGCCGATAAACTGGCCAATGACAAACGCCAAGTTGACCGACGCCGTCAGGAAGCCTCTCAGCACGACCGGGCACACCTCGGAGGCGTAGGTCGGCGCAATGACGACGTAGAAGCCGTACGCCAGGCCGCCGACGACCTCGCCCGCGCACAGCATGGCCGTGGACGTGGCAAAGAACTGCACAAAGACAAAGGCAATGGACCAGACGCAGCACATGGCCAGCGTCAGGCGGCGGCCGAACCACTGCAGCGGGTAGCTGCACGCTAAGGCGCCAATGACCTGGCCGATCGGGTTGCCCATGCCGAGGCCCGTCTGCCAGGCGGCGGCGACCTCGTACTTGACGGTGCCGTCGGCCTTTTCGATGCGGTCGCCGTACTTGAGCTGGAAGGCGGGCAGCGCGTAAAAGGAGGTGATGATCTGGCCGTCAAAGCCGGCCATGACGACGGCGATGCAGAAGAACATGGCCCAAAAGGTCGCCTTGGGGTACATGCGCACCGCGGCCCAGAAGCCGAGCTCGTGCTCGGCGACGGTCAGGTCGCGCGTGGCGTCAATCTCGGGCGCGACGGCGACGTCGGCGTGGGCATCGCTGCCGCTGCGCGCGACCTCGATTTTCTCATTGTTTGATTTCTCCATGGCGAGCTCGACGACAGCTGAGACGACGGCTAGATGGTGGCAGCGTCGAGATGGGCGCTCGCTCCGAGGCGCGCCCGCCGTCGATTTATTAGAGCACCGTTATCGACGTTCTGTCCGTTGGCCTCGTACCCCAGGTCCGTTCTTTGCCGGACCAGAGCTCAAAGGGAAGCTGGGGAACCCCGCCGGCTGATGCTACGTTGTACGATTGTTAGTGCCGCGTAGCCCGAACTTGACCGGTGCACCTGTGGCGGAACTAAAGACGAGGCTCAACCCGAAAGAGGTATGATCGACTTTGTGCGCTGATAATAATTTGAAGTGTGTAAAGAATATATCGTCTCTAATCGAGGGTTCTTTTCTTTATCGGTTTCTACACGGATTAATCATGTCAGGCGGTGGTCACAGTCGAAAGATGCTAAAATCTCATTCAACTACGGAAACGTACTGATAGAATCATGTTGGAGATTATCGCCACCACACCAAAACTGCTCTGTGGGGGTTATATATTAATCATTACCTTGGGGGTCATGTCTGTACTAACTATCTCGAGCTACTCGTGTGGCACGTGAGCCTCGTCGCCGTCTTGCACTGGAGCATTGCACGTTGCTTCAAACTGTGTGACCTGATTATCGATCCTCAGGCCGCCGACTGCTGGAGGCCGGGGACGACTTACAGCTTATCTTTATAAGTGAGTATTGTCTGAGACGGGGCCAGCTGCCAGCATGAACGCCACGTAGAAGCACCTCATTGACTAGCATGTACTTGGAATAGCGACTGTTTTTAATTTATTTCAAGGAAACAGGATTTATCAGATCCAGCTATTGGCAACAACAAATGCGCACGACTGGGATTGGTGGCAGAGGGCTCACTGATGGCCAACAAAAGACGTCGCAGCGCTGCCTTCTCAGCTCGCTCTGATCGCAAGCCAAAGTCCGAACAAAGCATTGTAAGTAATAATAGTATTTATTCCGCAGAAGAGTAGCTTGGGCTATTTTCTCACTGATGTATCTTATTTTAGCTCATACCTTGGTAGAAAGGCAAGCTGACCGGCGATGATGGGGTTATCCATTATTCAATATTACGCGTTTTGGCGTTATTTGTTTTTTCAAAATCAATTCTCATAAGTCTTGTTTTGATTTTGTCCATGGATTCTGTGGCATGTATACAGGCCCCCCGGGTCGCTTACCATCATGCCTTAATGGCGGCGCAAATCTTGGTGTCAAGCGAAACAATTCCCATTGAACCTTCTATCGTACCGAGCTGCTGATGGGAAAATTTGGCCTAATATTGAATGATTAATATTTTAAAGAAACAGGTTGCCGTGTCTGTCATCAACTCCTGCCCTTGTTATGTGATTCGGCCACACACTGTTTTAGTGCAAGCGGTCAGAGACGGCGCTGCAGGTAGGCAATCAGCAAAAGAAACAACAACGAAGAGGAAGGTATAAAAAGCGCTAGTAAATGCGATTTATCAATGGAAAAATGTAGGACAAAATTGCTTTCCAGCGGCAGAGTCTGCGTACCCGGATGGTCTGGTACGACCGAAACGTTCCGCTCAATATGTTGATTGGCCGTTCTACTTTCCGCAGCATTTATGCACAGTCATGCCAATATATTCATGCCGTCGTGGCCACCTGAAGCTGGACCTGTGTTTGTTCTTCGGTGGCTAGCTGAAGGTAGACCTTGCATAATTCCTGACAAATCGGGCATCTCTCGCAGCGCCATCGGCTGCTCGGGGAGCTTGGAGCAAGCGTACCACCCCGCAAACTTTATCGGCCGCTCGGAAGTCGGTACGGAGCCTAGGGTCTGAGACACCGGCGCACACGGTAGGCATGCCGCAAGTTTACACGTCATCTGAAATCGCGGTCGGAAGAGGGCTGAGCACATTCTCATTGACGGTTGCAATAATGCTTGTGACACGAAAGTGTTTGATTCTTGTAGTGCACATTGCAAATGTTTCTAGTATTTGTAGATTTTTGCCCGCGCTTCATGTTGCCTCAATTCCGGCAGGATACACACCCAGCTTTTTGAACATCTCGCCGGATCAAGTTGCACAATACCCCAGCGTAGACATCCATGTACACAATTAAAACGTGCGCTGGCCGTTACGATATTGATTTGTTTCCTAGGAAAGTACAAGCCTTGGCACATACTGTCAGAGTCTGGAAGCAATAAAATGCGCAAGTAAGCCGAGTCACCGCCCAATAGTGGCACTACCCGAGACGGCATTATGACATGTCTTGTTTGGTCTTGGCTCTCCCGTAGCAGCTCGAAAGTATTAGCTAGATTCCTCAACCGGAACATGTATCGGGCAACGATGGGCAGCGGGGGTCCCCTGCCTCGATGAAGCGGCCATGACGCTCTCGTGACTAACTGACCGGCTAGCTGGGGATTGAAGCCCTTCCATGCATCGATCGGAATGCTTTACGTTGGAAAATTGGATGCGATTTTCATGCGCGACCCTCCTCTATATCACAACACATATGCAGCGCATCTGCAGAGAAGACTTCTTGGAGCGTTTTCCCGACCCTAGCTGAGCTTCTACGGACATGATTTCGTTCTTGGCCGAGTTTTCTGCATCCTTCGCAATGCACCTTCCTCATCACACATACAACCGGCGTGTGGCTTTGCAATAATCTGCTGTGCATCTCGAGCCTGGTTCCAGAACGTGGTGCGTTTTTAATTTGGGCGCGTTGGGGACGCGAGAGACCACGCTTCGAGTACAAATACGCCCCGTCATCGCCACCAGCTGCTGAGTGATATACACAAGCCAGTCGTCCTCCACTCGGCCAAAAGACAAAAACGTTTATCAAGCTCCTCATTACCGATCCCATCATGCAGTACCTTGCTCTCCTTCCCGTCCTTCTCGCCCCCTTGGCGGCGGCGGCCTCCGCCGCGGCTGGCGACGTTCACATCTACGACTCCCGAGACTATCGCGGGCAGCAACGCCAGATCCCCGTTAGCGGTGTATGCGTCAACCTGTCCCCTCCATTGTAAGTGCATTTGCGAAGCATGTATCGTATACCATTTTAATGGAAATGCAGCTCCACCCCGGGCCGAGGCATTCAATCTATTCGATTCGCGACCCTAGAGGGCGAAAATTGCGAGATTCACCAGTATGTGTATTGAATATGTCATTTTGCCAAATTTCGACTAAGAATAAAACAGCGGATATAACTGCGCAAACGAGCCCTCCGTCGTGGTTTTCGAGAGCCAGCCGCGCACCCGCATCATCGCCGGCTCCATCCGATGCTCAAAGAACACTGTCGACGGTTAGCCAGTGGTCTTCAACTGCAGTGCAATGGGGAACAAGTCTGTGTTCACAGAAGTATCTTGAATTGGAGAAAAATTACAGCCTGAGATAAAAGCCATGACTTGATCATGTCTGTTTTGAGGAAGCCTTGGTGCGGGTTTTTGCCCATGTGTGTTTTCCCTGCACTGTAATGTAAATACAGAGGCTTCAATAAGAACATATCCAACATTATTGATTCAAATTCTCCTAAAGTATCTAAATAGTCGCACTCAATCGATGGGTAGCTGTGATTGGGGGCTGTCGTCTACATCGTGGCCAACGTACGAGTCGAGGTATTAAGCGCAAGCACCAATCAAGCTGTCGATGTATAAACAGGTAAAATCTTAAGTATGTACAGTCTATTTACTCTAGTAAAAAGCCATTCAGCCATATAGCAGATTAGCATTTGTCTTCGGCTGGCTTAATTGTCTTGTCCATGTTGCTGTCGCGGAAATGGCCCTCGCCACGATGACGCAGCTCCTTGTCCAAGGGTCCGCTGCGAACGAGACCAAGGAGATATGAGCCCTTTAATATCTCGTGATCGCCACTCTTTAAGATCCAAACATTGCCCAGGCACAGCGCCAGAATCACGCACACCCACATGAAGGGAATTATGGAGACAAAGGCCCAAGTGATGCCCTCCTTGGCGTCGAGGTGGTTGACGCCGCTCTTGTTGTTGAAGACGGTCGTCATGATGGTCAAGCCGACGAGGCCACCGAAAGGCGTCGCAAAGGCGGACAGGCAGGTAATCTGCGAGGTGCGCTCGGGAAAGTAGCCGAGACAGTGCAGCGAGCCGGGATTCAGACGGAGCATGACGCCGTGGCCGATGAGGGCGAGCATGCCGTAGATGAGGCTTGTGTTCTTCTCGTGCACGGCGTACGCGAGAACGGTAATGCCGACAGCCGTGGTGAGAGCGCCAAAGGCGAGCGGCGGCAGAGTCTGGCGCGGCCAGACCTTGGAGGCAAAGATGGCCATGTAGACGCCCACCGCGAGACCCGGCATGTAAAAGAGCAGACCGATGCCGGCGTCGCTGGGGCTCTTGCCCTCGACAAAGGTAAAGTAGAGATCCATAAAGTACATGGCGGCAAACATGGCCATGCCGCCGATGAAGGTGACGAGAAAGACAATGAGGGTGTCGCGCTGCGAGAGAAGGTCCCACGGCATCATGGCGCGCTGGCGGGAAAAGACGCGGGCCATGGCGCGGCCGCCGGCCATGGAGCGCTCAAACAGCAACCAAGCCACAGTTAGCACAGCTCCGACGACGAGGGGCGCAACGACCGCCGGCGAGCTCCAGGTGTACGTGCTGCCGCCCCAGGTAAACGCCAGCAGCAGCAGGCCCATGCCGAGGATGAAGAGCAGCTGGCCGGTGACGTCGACGGTCGATATCCTCGCCACGAAGCGCCCGCGCGAGCTCTCCGTGTCGGTGCCGGCCAGCTCGGGCAGCGGCTGGGGACCAATGAGCTCTTTGCGCAGCAGCAGCGCCACGAGCACGACCGAGACGGCGCCGATGGGCAGGTTGATGGCAAAGCACCAGCGCCACGAGGCCTGCGTGAGGTAGCCGCCGATGAGGGGCCCGAGGCCGAAGCTGACGCCGTTGATGAGGACAAAGATGGTCCAATTGGTGGCGTACTCGGACAGCGAGACGCGGTCGGCGAGGATGGTGCGGACCGACATGTTGACGCCCGCGCAGCCGACGCCCTGGACGGCGCGGCCGACGAGCAGCGCGGCAAAGGACGAGGTGGGCGCGGCGGTGCAGATGGCGGAGCCGACGAGCATGATGACGAGCGCGGCCTGGACGGTGGCGTGGCGGCCGAAAATGTCCGTCATCTGCGCCCAGAAGAAGAGAAAGGCGGCCGAGGTGAGGTTGAAGGAGGAGATGATCCAGTTGAGCTGCTTGACCTGGTCTGGGAGGTGTTAGTGAGGTGGTCGTTTATGAGACAAGGGAAGAGGAGAAGGGGGTGTGTACGGAATTCGGTCGCAATATCGGAAAGGGCAGAGGCAATGATGGTGGTGTCGAGGGCCTGAAGCGCAAAAGGACCGCAGAGGCCGGCGATGAGCTTCCAGCGGTAGGCGGCGCGACGCTTCTTGTCGGCGATTTCCTCTGGGGAGCGTTCTTTCTTGACCTTGGTGCTTTTCGGCGCATCATCAGCCAGGGGACTCTGAGACGCATCGGAGCTGGTCTGCTCCCGGGTTGCGTCGGCCGGCAGAGGTGGTGTCTGCTGAGCGAGGGCCTTTTGCTGGCGGTGCTCCTTGATCTTCTTGTAAGCGTAAAACATGTCGACGGTGGAGCTGCCCAGACTGTGCGAGTCTCGAGGTTCTGTTTGGAAGACGGGGAGGAAAAGCACAAGGCCAGAGAGGCCGTAGGATGTGGAAAGCTATATAGAATCACAACCTCGAATCAGACTCCCGAAGCGGTTACGGCGACGACGACGACAGCGGTGGATCGGGCGCCCGATGTACGCGGCAGAGAGACGCAAGACCAGGCTGTGCGGCCCCGAAAAAAATCAGGAACCTCGGGGAAAGCAGCCCAAAGCGGAAAAGCAAAGTTGAGAATTTTCTGCCTATTCACAGTAGGGCTGAGTGGAGGGTCGCGTCGTTGTCATATCTCGAGCTAATGGTGGTGATGCAATGTGCAGTCTAGTTGCGCGTCACGGAGGACTGCGCCTCTTTTCTTGGTCAGAAACTGCTGGCAAGGTGACTTTTCTAGCTCCAAAGCAAGTTCATTTTTCTTTGATATATACACATTTTCGCCCACCCCGATCATGACTCCTCCATCTCATCTCGCATTCTGCGTATCCCAGCTCCGTGTACTCGGCCGGAAGCAAGATGCCGGAGCCACTTTTCAGCCCTTGCGGCGCTAAGCCGAAAATAGATGCTTTGTGCGAGGTTCAGCGCCTCTCTACTGGGTCCCGGCACTGATGGCGGGGTTTTACAGGGCGCCTTTTGTGGATTTCAGTGGGTTCAGCCGCTGGGCTGAGTGAGTGGATCGTGGATGCCTGAGGCTGCCCAGTCAGTACGAGCAGCTAGCCTGAAAAGGGAAGCAGAACTGGTGATGGCTTCAGCATCGACTCGTGTAAATTTAAAGGGAGAAAAAAAATTATATAAACAGCGCGAATGGCTAAGAATACAGAAATCAGCCCACTGGCACTTGAAAATGTAGTCTTTCTGTTATGGTGATGACTTGACAGAAATCAGGACCTAATGTCTTCGCGAAGGGCTGGTGAGGTTTTGTACAAGCATAAAGGCTTGTTGTTTTTCTGTACTACCGCTCAGGGTCCCATGAGCACGGCCAATACGTTCATGATGCCACAGACTTCAAGGTTGACCAAAACACTGGATGAGAAGCAGAGATTGCTCCCATGAACCATTGTTTGGCGGTGGTCTGTCAGATGGTCGGCAGCCACGCTTCGAGTGGCCGACCTGCCCTGCAGCCGAGCAGCATGATGCCTGCACTGTTTCAATCTCACTAAACACTTCCCAATGCGGCTTGCCGACGCGCCAACGCCTTCCTGAGTGGAGCGCGCACCAAACTGCCTGTGCGCGGCTGTGCTGGCCCATTCAACCATGCTCGCGAACAAGAATTTCGGCTCGGCCACTTAATGCGACTCGTGGGCGAAGTTCAAACTTTCACTATTCGCGGGAATACTGTGGAATAACAACAGTGTGTGTCTTACTTCATCTAGCATGGGCCGCGGCCGCACCTCAGTCAACGCGCCAAAGATCGGATGTTCCTCACGGTGCACTGGCCCATTCCATTATCCGCGCCCAGACGTGTACTCCATCATGTGCATGATTGATGCCTCTCATGGTGACTGCGAGGTTTGGGGAGGCAGTTTCCGTGTAGAACCCCGTGTCAACATCCAACAGGTGCTGCGCAATCTCTGCCGTCATCTCGGGATGTGATTGGAAAGTCAACATCTGTCCCGACTTGGACATTAAAATCTCATGGTCGGCCGCAATGGGGACAAATCCATCAGACAAGGAGGAAACCTTGCGCTTGTGAAATTTGTGGAGTTGCTAGATGTCGAGCAAGTTAGCACGCACTGCATAAACTGCCGCGGTAATGATTGACATTGCGAAACAATGCCGCCAATTTTGGCTTTTTTATGTCTGGTACATACAAGGACGCCCCTGCCAAAAAAGTCTGTTCCCTGCGGCTCAAGCAGCGGGATATCTTGCACCCCGACCTAAAATGTCATGGTAGTCAGCAAACTGTCTCTGTTCAACACCAATGGCGGTCGTCTGCAAATCTCACCCGCGGGCCCTCCGAGAGCGCACCCAGCTCGCCCCCGAGTGCGAGCTGCACAACTTGTTGGCCCCAGCATATCCCCAAAAGCTTGGGGCCTTCCCTGTGGCCATCATCAACAGTGCGGACCAATTCGAGTATGCTCTGCACCCAAGGGACCGGCGGCTCTGTCGTGAGAAGATCGACCCCCCCTCCGGTCACGATCAAAAGGTCGTGCTCGGCAGGGTCGGGCAGCTCTTCGCCGCTGATCGGTCTGCACACCTGCACGCTGGCTTCGGGGCATGAGGCGTGTATGTGATTTATATATGAGCCGATGATCTGGGTTTCGAGAGACCCTTGGGCAGCGAATGCTTTGATGATGAGAATCTTCATGCTGCTTGCGACACAAGGAGATGGACGAGCAGAGAATGAGTGGCTAGTGGCACAAGAAACGAAAAGCAAAGAGAATAAGCCGAGCTCGCAGCATTTTGTCGGCGGATTTTGATGAATCGACTGGAGCACAGCCTCGCCTTGAAACTCTCGCGCCCTCTTCTACATATTTGCGACAGACATGACCGTCTGCCGTAGTGCGGCTGGTGGATTTACATAGCGTGTAAGTGCCAAGGTGACCCCACAAACTCGAACTGATCGCCCAACCCACCGCGGTCCGCCGTGGGAGGAAGACAGCTTTGTGTGAGCTCGCAGCTGGCGACAAAAGTACCTGGCGCGCGGACCTGGGTCAGGACCACCACTTGCGGCTATCAGTCGCTGTGTGGCTTGCACCATGTGCAGGCAGATCATTGCTGCAAGAGCGTATGCCAGGGCGTGCGCTGAATAGCTCAAAAACAAACAGAAGTAGTAAGATGTAGCTCTAATTGGCCCGGAGCGGGCCACTTTTAGTATCCAGTGTCTCGGTAAATCTTGCAGTCATTGGCTGCTGCTCGAAAGAACATGGCCTCTACAAGGGAGTGGCCATCAGTCTACAACCGACATGTCGATGCAAACAGAATAGTCTCCAACGCATAGCGCCCGGGCGCTCACGCCCCCAGACTTTGTCTCTCATATAAAGTCCAATTGCACGCCAGGACTTCGGATACTTTGCTGTTGCCATGTGGTTGAAGGTGGCGACCTCGGCAGTTTTTGCTGCTTCAAAATTTCACTGCCATATCATCAACAACATCAACGCATTCCTTTCCTACGCGACTCTATAACTCGATTTATAAATCCTCAAACAGGTCGTCGGCGCCATGACACAAGATATGAACAAAGCCAGGAGCAGTGGTTTGGAATGCGTGGGCACTCATGAGCCAATTATCCTGGGCAAACCTGATGATGCTGCTGCTGCCGACGCGGAGCACACCGACATAGCTCACGCCTTATATCTGCAGTCTTTGCAAATGGACCCAGACGAAAGAGATGTGCTGGCTGCACGAGTTCGACGAAAGATTGACTTTACCTTGCTTCCCTTTGTTCGTGTCCCCGCTGCTCCCCGGCATTCATGTCGGTCGCAACTTGCATCTTACTGATTATTCGCCTTGCCACTAGATGGCCCTCGTTTCTTTACTCTCGTACATGGACAAGGGAACGCTGAACCAGGGCAGCGCCTACGGTCTGCGCGCCGATCTCCACATGAGCCTACCCCAGTACTCGCTCGTCGCCTCTGCCGCCAGCATCGGCTACCTCCTCGGCTGCTACCCGTGCAATCTGCTCCTACAGAAGCTCCCCATTGGCAAGACCGTGGCCGTCTTTATCCTCATCTGGGGCATCCTGCTCGTGGCGGCCACTGGCGTCCGTGGCTTTGGCGGCCTCATGGCCCTGCGCCTCCTCCTCGGCTTCTTCGAGTCCTGCGTGGGGCCGGCTTGGATGCTCACCACGAGCATGTTCTGGACGCGCGACGAGCAGGCGCTGCGCATGTGCATCTGGCTCGGCTGCAACGGCCTGGGCTCCATCATCGGCGCCGGTCTGTCCTGGGGCTTGGGCCACACGCGCAATCCCCATCTGAGCCCCTGGCAGTTAATCTTTCTGGTGAGAGGCCCTTACCGCTCCCCTGCAAGACGCGAGAAGGAAGAAGAATCATGCTAATGATGAGCAAAAGACAATGGGAGTCATTTCAATCTTCAATGGCCTAGTGGCTTTCTGGTTCCTGCCGTCGAGCCCGCTCGACTTTCTCCTCTTTTCTGAAGAGGAAAAAATGGCCTCTGTATGGCGAGTGAGACACAATAAAACGGGCGTCAAGCATACCAAAATTATCCCTCGCCAGATCAAAGAGGCCTTACTGGAGCCTCGCGTCTGGCTGATTGCAGGCCAGCAACTGTGTGTCGGGCTCATTAACGGCGGGTTCAGCAACTTCCTGAGTGCTCTGCTGTCGGGCTTCGGCTACGCGCCGCTGTCGGTGACACTCTATCAGATTCCCAACGGCGCATTTCAGTTCATCAGCACCTTGGCGGCCGGGATCTTCGTATCCAGAGTGCCCAACACCAAGATCATCATGTCTCTCGTCGTGTACATTCCTCCGGTGGCTGGCGTCATTGGAATCGCCACAATCTCGCTACAGCACCGCATGGCGCTGACAGCCTGCTGTTGGCTCCTCGACGTGGGCGGCGCTGCCCTCATACTGAACTGGTCGATTGTGGCGGCCAATTTCGCGGGCCACACCAAGCGAACCACGGTCAATACCATTAATTTTGTCTTTTATGCCACGGGTAGTATTGTTGGGCCCTTCATGTATCGTCCCTCGGAGGCGCCTCGGTACATGACGGCCATCAGGGCTCTGATTGGTGTATACGCAGTTCTCGTCTCCTTTACTGCCTGTATTGGGCTCATCATGTGGCGATCAAACAAGAAAAGAGACGCCGAAACATTATTTAGAGATGGTTCTCATGATACAGGTGATGAACTGGGCTTTCTGGATCTCACAGACCAGGAGAACCGTGCATTTAGGTATACTCTTTAGCTGGCTTGTTTAGAATAGGCATCAAATCTTTATAGCGTTCCACCTAATTTAGAGAGACTGCCTGATTGCGCCAGAGCGCGGCTTCCAGCCCGCTATTGACAAGCATTTTATTGGGTGCTTATGACTGTTCCATGGATGCTCTGTGTGAGGCGACAGCAACGACAAGCAAATATTGTGCTGTAAAACAAGGTTCATTATATACATGAAACAGAATTTGTCCATGCGTGAGTTTATTTTCTTGTGCCCTCGTCTATTTTTGAAATCGCCACCATGTGCGTTACTTACTGTGCTAGCATTGCTAGTATCTATTCGCATTGCCAACGGTTTACGAGTAGATCAGAGACCCACGGAAAAGCCACAGTTCCGCATCGGGTTTGCCGACAGGCTAAAATCGGATGACAAGGCGAAAGGCTGTGAGCATAGTCGCGGAGCGCGTTCATACTTTAGAGGGGAAGACGGCGACCCAAAAGCAGGCACGCAGGCAGGCAGGCTTGCGTACGCTTCCGTCGATGAGTGCACCACTGCCAAGTACCTTCGATGATGTTTGATGAGACGCATTTAGGATTGGTGGAGTCCAGGTGGACGAAGATCGCAGCAATCAGCTCCTTCCCGTTCAATTTGCCAGTCTATGATTATTACAGCAGCCACAGTCATAGACTCGGCTGGAATGTTGCTAATCTACCGTTGCAACGGTAGGCTAAGCGGCCGTTTTTGGGGGTTATGTGTCTTTCAACAGTGGGGTTTCTCCTCTTTGTAGTTACCTTGAGTGATTGACACTCTGTAGCTGGCGCTTTAAATTTGGAGCCGGGCAACTGCGAACTGCTGCATCGTAAGAAAGCAAAGTGGGCAATGTTCTGCAGAGGTGTAATTGAACAGATTAGTATTGCTTGCGAGTATGCCGTGATCTCGGTCATTTTTTTCGCTCCGATCAATCTCCCTCGGCTAGGTGGTCGATCGACAGATAATCAATAAGCGAGTCTTAGACCTGCATGGCGAGCATGGCAGCCAAGAGCACCTGTCACTGTGCCGCATTCCTAGGGTGCTTCTGAGCACAAGTGACAGCTCATCTCTCGTTTTAGGTCTAACTGTCCAGAGTTGCACGGCCAAAGACTCTAAGAGCCTGCTGCCTCATGCAACATTGCCATATCATTATTGAAGTGAGTCATGTAGCATTGCCGCGCTGGAGTGCTGCGCGCAATCAAACTCGGCGTCTTATTAACACGGAGGACGTCCAAAACGTTGCGGTCCGCGCATCCCTGACGACGGCAAATGGGCCCAGAACAAAACTCCATAAATGATCTGCATACCGTCTTTGCATCAGTTCATACACCCTTGCTTGCCTTTACCTGCGCACCTTTCGCCCCAGCTGTAGGTAAAAATGCGCGAGCGGTAGGGATAGCTGCCAGAGATCTGCCATCTCCGCTACCTGCCCACAGCAATGATACAACTACCGCCTACACCTCGTGCGCATCTCCGTCGCGATAAGTACTACTTGGTTGGCTGCTGCTAGCCTAGCACACAGTGGACAGCGAAGCCGAGTCCCGACGGCGCCAGAGCAGGCCCATCAATCTTGCAGGCCATCCCAGCCGCAGCTCCCTCCCCTCGTCCATCGCCGCCAATGTTTGCCGGATTCGAGCTTTGGTCCGGTGGCTTGATAGAGCACGCACCGAAGCCACGCCGTTTTCGATCGAGTCGAGGCTGTTTTGCTTGTAGGTGCCTGCTTTCTGTCAAGTGTATTGCAGTTTTGCTAAGAGGGTTTGTACAAACCTCAAGGCCGCCGCATCAAGAAGAAATGCGACGAGCAAAAGCCCGTGTGTGGCATCTGCCAGCGCCGGGGACGGCAGACGTGCGAATGGCCAGAGCCTTTTGCAGAGCCGACGCCGTCACAAACCACACCACCCTCAGGAGCCGCAGCACAGTGCCATGCCTGCATCTCGCCGGGTGCCGTGGCTGCGTCCTGCAATATCAATCATGATGCTCAATCCGAGAGCGGGGTGGTAAGAAGATACGGCGCGCCAAATGCCTGCCACGATGCTTCTCCCCTCACAACAATACAGCCAAGCGCATGTGCCGTCTTACCGCAGTCCGACTCGGTGAAATGGCTGTCCGAGAGCCACAAATGGGAGATGCTGCAGCGCGCGAACCGAGCTATACACGGCGCATACATTGACGATTACTACTCCATCTTGGTTCCTGCGTTTCCCACGCTGGTCGAGTCTTCCTCATACACCAACGCATGGCTCGCTCTTGGAGCAGTCCTCCTCGCGAAGCATCTTCCACCAGATAGCCAGCTGGCGCAGGTGGCGATACATTGCCACACGAAAGCCATACATGGGCTGCTCGAGCACCTGCGTGTATGCAAAGTGCCAGATCAATGGGCCGTGTCAGCTCTGGTGATGCTGCACATATTCGAGCGCTATGGAGACACACGCCAGGCGCCGTCGGATGCCCACGCCAAGTCGATTCGCACAGTCTTTCTTCAACGCTACAAAAACCATCCTCCATCGAATACTACTCAGCTACTACAACTCTCGAGTTTGATCTATCGTGTTGCTGTTCTCAACATGTTTCGCCCACTCTCAAGCGACGACGCCGTCGATTACCATTGCTTGGACGAGCACGTCGACACCTGGTCGTCATCACCAGCATCCACAGGGCTATGGCAGCACAGCTTATGGATTGGTCTGACACCCGACGTGTTCAACTTGATGTTTAAACTATCGACGCTAGTTCGTCTGGCTCCGCTGACCGACTCTTGGCTTTTGAAGCTCGATCAGCTTGAAAGCGAAATGGCCGATGGTGATGTTTATCCAGCGTTGTCATCTTTAGAGAGGAAACACGACGACAGTAAAGAAAGCAGTCTCTTGTCGTTGGCAGGGCAATCCGAAGTTGCACACGGGTTATACTACTGCGCGTTTCGTATTTTGCTTACCAGGATACGTGCCCATACTTTGGGCCATCAGGACGATGGTGCTCAGCAGCTCACATCTCATGGCATACTGACGCTGCAGAGGCTCATCAAGGCCGACTTCGTATCCATGACCCTCCTGTGGCCAGCACTGATTATCAGCCTGGACGCGAAAAAGGTCGAGGAGCAATCAACATCGACCGCGTTTCTCTCGCGCCTCGAAAGCTCTGGCGGGCTACGATCCATCGCGTCTGTACGGCGCCTGCTCGAAGTCGCTTGGAAGCTCCATGACGGCAACATGCTGGGGGGAGATGTGCTATTTCAACACGAATTAGTGGCTGATGTGTTTTTATAATGGATTTCCTGCGCGTCAGCCATTAACAAAAAAAATTGTAGTTTTTGATATTACGTGACACGAGTGAAACGCATTTAGACAACAGGGCAGTGCCTTCATTGGGAAAGACCCTTTCAACGTCTTACCACAAGCCTGTTTTGACAATGTATTCAATTATCTTTCACTACTATTTTGCTCCAATAAGCCAGCAGTCTCGAGAACAATATTAAAAATAATTGTGAAATGTTAGCATTTAGCAAAAAGAGGTGCTTGCGACGAGCTTCTTGCTAGATTGGTGCCGCTGTACTGACACAGAAGTACTTACAGCTAATTGTCAAGGCAGAGGGGGGCTTAGGCCCTGATTATGAGAGTGCGACTCCTACGACTAGAGGCGACTTAGTCTCACGGAGTAATGATTATTACTAAATTTAGTATAGTGTGCCTACTATAAATTATATAGAATTTATATAACTTAAAGATAGAAGTACTATATTATAGGGGTCTCTATAACTACTTAAAGAGGGTTAGTATATACTTTTTCTACTATTTTTAGGCCTAGTCTTTATAAGTTTAAGTTATACCTAATTTAGGCGTGACTTAGAACTAACCTATAACTAGGACTAAAAAATATACTAAATTAGGCTACTATAGACCTATTAAATAAGGTTATTAGTAAGGTTATTTATAATATAGTAGTCTCTAATATAGTTAAAAGAGCTACTAAAGTACTAATAATAGGCGAAAAATATTACTTTTAGTATATAATATTATTAATAGCTTAAAATCTTACTTCCTTTAATAAAGAATAGGCTAATAATAAT